>CAEGAD010042115.1:0-38210 GCA_903067055.1 Poeciliopsis paucimaculata | reverse complement strand
GTTGCCTTGCAGCAAGAAGGTTCTGGGTTCGATTCCCGGCCGGGGTCTTTCTGCACGGAGTTTGCATGTTCTCCCTGGTTCTCTACAGGTTCTCCGGCTTCCTCCCACAGTCCAAAAACATGACTGTCAGGTTAACTGGTCTTTCCAAATTCTCCCTAGGTGTGAGTGTGTGTGTGCATGGTTGTTTGTCCTGTTTGTTTCTGTGTTGCCCTGCAACAGACTGGCAACCTGTCCAAGGTGACCCCGCCTCTCGCCCGGAACGCAGCTGGAGATCGGCACCAGCAACTCCGACCTCATTAGGGACAAGGGTGAACAGAAAATGGATGGATGTTTGAAATGGTCAATAGCAATCTTTACGAATCTTTTGGCCCGTTAACAGAAATCTGTGTGCATAAGTTGAACATACGCTGCTTTCTTTGACGAGATAAACTGAGTGAGATTTTTTTTAAGAAGACATTGTTGCAGAATTTCTCTGTGCAGGATCACACTGAACTCGTAAACCTTCCAATCGCTGCACAAATTTGTCCTTTCACGCTGTGTGTGTGTGCGCCTGTGTGTGTGAGAGCATTAAATGACAATCAGCTTCAGTTTTCACCACTGAATGCCATTAGGCTGAATGAAACCGGCTGCAGGATTTCTGCTAATGTTTAGGTCCAAGAGGCTAATCTCTGTTCCATTATGCAACGTTCCAGAGAACGATGGGGACGAGTGAAAGGATGAACATCAAGTCACGCATGTCATTGCTGTGTGCTGCAATTGAAAAGACTGGTTTATGTTTATTTAAGCATGAGCCATTGCGCGATGCTCAATTGAGTTGTTTTCTTTGGCAGTTTTTTATGCTTTGTCTTGCTATAAAAATAACCTGTGGTATGTATAGGCAGAAAATTTGGTTCAGTGCTGCTACGGAGCACCGAGTCACACTTCCCACCAAAGAAGTGTGACTCGGTTGGCGTAGGCAACTTGCACTGCGTTAGTGCATCAGCAGAGTCCTCCGGCTGTTTGGTGCCTGTGTTGTTTAGCAGTCAGCAGGGAGCAAAGCAGGCTCTCTCCATCAGCGCTGGGTAACAAGAAGGGCTGCAGAAGCCAAGTCGACTCTGTTTTCATCTGCCTGCAAAGACAGTGAGGAAGTGTGTATAGAAACAAAATCATAGTTTATGAGCAAATGGCTGAAATTATAAAGTAACGTTTTGCAGCTCAAAACATATTGCATTACTTCCATTTTTGTCAGAAGCAATAGAATGTTAAATTGATTTTTAAAAAGTAGCAGATATGCCCTTTTCTCCCTATTTTATACTCTAGTTTGTTCTTGCAAAATCATGTTTTCTACATTTTATTGCCAAAAGTTTTCACCTACTTGTATCTTGGTAAGGTTACTCCTCTGTGGACCACGTGGATTTCTTGTGATCTTGGAGGCTTCGCTACATTTTTCAGTCACACTGTAGATAACATCAGTCATTTACTGCTAGGGGGTTTGAACTTTGGATTAACCTGCAATGATGTTCATTTTCTACTTGCCTTAATAAGAGAATTATGTATCTCTAAAAAGTAATTTGTTTGAATTGAATTGTGTTTTGGAAAGCAGTCTCAGTGGTTGACCTCAACAGAAAGGTGGCTTCTGAAAGCTGCTGGAGGTCAAGGCAAGATTTACTTCACTGACCTGCGTCTGGCGTAATAATCCTGGGCCAGAAAAGGCCAAATGTGCTAAATCAGGACATAAAGAAGCCAGCAGTGCCAACTCTTAAGGGTTTTTTTGTTTAGCTTTCTTTGTCTTGTAATGATCTTGTGACAATAGTGTTGGCTCCCATTGCTTAAAACCTTTAAAACAGTGTGCTGCTGTGTGATGTCGACGTTCTTCTTCTGTGCATGCGAGTCACAAACCGTTTACACAGATGTCTGATTGCTATTGCATTCAATTAGTTATATTAATAATCATGTTTAAAAAAACAAGAGGATTTCAGTAAAAAAAAAATAAAAATCTAAATTGAGTATTAGATTACGTTCACACGTTGGGTCTTAAGTCATTTTATTGTGAAATAACAGTGAAGTCCTGTATGGCTGCAGAGCTGTGTAATGTCTACTGCTCTCTCAAATGCAAAATAACTATTACAAACAAGTAATGATTGTTGAAGACAATAAAAATGAACGATCTTGCAATCTGACGGTTAACAGAAGAGCTTTATTTCCCTCATAGATTTTTCTGGACAGAGCTGTTATTTATGTTTGAAAAGATCTTGTCCAAAAAATTGGAGTATCTGGTAATACAGCACAGTTTTCCATGATTTAAATGTAAATAAAACAAAACAAAACAAACAAATGTACTGAAATTTGCAAAGGAGTAGATGAGACATTGAATACATTGCACTGATGTCTCTGCAGGAGTTGTTTTAGTTTTTCAGCGACGCAGGTAAAATCTGGGCTGAGAAGTAATTGCTTTAATTTTTCATTTTAAGAGACCGATTATTTTAATGTATTCAGAAAAAAACAGTGATTCTGCTTTTTTCTCAATACATTAAAATGTGCCTATTTTAATGTATTCAGATTAAAATAAATTAAAATGTCTTTTAATTTGAATTTATTTATTTGCATAAATATATTCAGATTTATGCAAATCTGAATATGCATAAACTGGTTTGAGCAGGTTAGAAATGTGATTGGTTCATCTCTACAAGTACTTGATGCCAGTGTCTTGATGCCAAGTACTTTGTGACAACTAGCAGATAAAAACCCACTTGTCTTCCTTGCAATGACTCTCGTTAACTCCTGGCTATTTCCTGACTTTCATTAGATTCTCGTTGAGAACACACAGTTCAAAAAATCACAAAGGCTCCTTCTTGTACCTGGGAAAATTGTTAAAGGCATTTCTGTTTCGGCTAACCACAGCGTTCACCAGGGTATGTTCTCTGAATCAGTGCAGCTTTTTCAACCAGAACTCTTCCATCCAGCCTTCACATTTCCAACTCTCTCCATTATGCTTTAAATGTCATTTTTGTGTCACAATAAATGAGGCGAAAGCTGCTGTTGGAGCCTTTGTTCTTGCTTTCGTTGTGCTACCCACTCTGTTTCAAGACAAAAGCTATTCTTCGTCCTGTCAGCCTCGCATGCTTTTTTATGCCAGTTTAATAAAAGGCATTTAAAAAGTAGAGCGAGGAAACAAGTATTGAGGAAAGAAACGCACCAAAAAAAAAAAACAAGAGTCTTTCAGGTTCAATGGGTTCAGAGTTACTGATATATTTCAGAATTTGTGTTACTAATTATTGTTTGACACATTTCTCTGAGCAGTAAAATCTCAGGAGCTTCCTGGTTTAGTTTTCTTTGTCAGGGGAAACATAAAACCGTAAAACCTCACAAAAAATGTCAGATAAACTCCCAATGACCGCCGTCTATGTCACATTTACTAGAGCGCCATTAGGTGTGGCTGCATTTACATTGATCCGTTTTCAGGTCTAAACAGTCGACAGACTGTGAATGGAACAATCTCGTACTCTGCCACATTTTGGCGGGAGGAAAAAGCTTGGAAAGACAATTGATTCTGTTCCTCAAAATAAAACCCACTTGTGTTCTGTTGTTGCCTCTCTGGAAAAGCTGCTTGTCTTATGTAACTGCTCTAATCTGGATTTGTCATATCTGCTCACACAGATGCTGAAACTCTTTAACTCTGATGTCAATTCGAACAGAAACTACCTCAACCCTGCCTGTAGTGTTTCAGTAATTGTGATTCATGAAATGTTCCCTTTTAACTGCAGAAGTTGCAAAACCTTAAGCAGTTCTAGAGGTTTTTAGGCGGCACAGAGAGAAAGGAGGGAGCTGCTGAGCAGAAACCAGAAGCTGCACCAGCTGACACAACAAGAATGAAAGCTGGGGCTCTGTGCACAAGGAGATCGATTGCCTGGATGACTCCGACTGAGGCCGGCCGGTGCTTTATCTCTCACTGGTGTTGGTGTGGAATTAGAGAGAATCACCAAGAGGGAAATTTGTCTTCGCCGTATCAGTGCACAGATTATAGAGCTTATAAAAGGAGTTGCAACTGTCAGACAAATTGTCATGGGGAGAGGTGAAAGGCTGAACTGTAATCAAAACTCAAATGCACAAAGAATCTAAGCAAAACTAAACAAGAATGGATGAAATATAAAGGCTACATCTAAGATGAAGTAAATAACAGGGGCATAATCAAATGCAAACTCAAACACCTCACAATTATGACAGTAATAACATTAAGTTGCATAAAACCATGCATATTAAGCTAAAGAGCTAAATAATAGAGAAATAACAGAGCTAATAAGCAGAGGTGTGTGGAAGAAATGTTTTTATTTTTTAAAAGAGATTTCAAAGTACAGTAACATGGTAATAGACATGCAGGAGTTTTCAACTACAACTTCTGTAGCAATTTTGCACCCTATAAAAAACAAAATGTCTGAAGGATTTTGTTTTTCCAAGCTGTTTTTCCATACACAAATTTTTCTGCACTATTCTGAGACCAGATGCTTCTTACTTTAGCCGTATTGTGCATGTGTAATATTGCTGCTCAGCACAGTTGTTCACTATACATTAAGGTTTTTGCCAAATCTAACTCTGAGATTCCAGACAGTGGTTATATTCAGAAGCACCATGTTACCAGGGTCATCATGGCAAAATACACCGAGGTTATTGATTACTTTAGCTTCACCTCCATTAGACATGAGTGTTGTTCCTAGACGACTTATTTTTATTGATTTTACAGACAGATAAAGTTGTGTTTTCAGACAAACAGTGATTTCCCATGACGACACTTAAGGTAGCATATAGAAGATGAAGAAAAGTACTCCAATCACCAAGCCCTGAGGAACACCATGAGTGACCACTCAATGCAGAAATCCCCCCACTCTCCAAGCTGAGATTTGAACCCAGGACCTTCTTGCTGAAAGACAACATTACTGCCCCACTGTGCAGACTCTGTACCAACAGGCTGCACTGTAACACAAAAATTCAACAACATACAAGCTTTTAGATGCCAATAGTGGAGAAAGTGTGGGCTAAAACTTCTTGAAATATGTATTTCCCACATCTTCTGATGTACTAAGACAATGTCACAATCATGCAGGTTCTAAACCTTAATTTTTTTTTTTTTTTTTTACCTTATTTAAGGCATCTTCAATTTCTGTGTTGGTTGTCAGATGAGACACCACTGGACTAAAAAAAACTTTCAGTTCGTTTGACAAAAAGTAGGACAAAATAGAAAGAAATGAAGTTGACCCATGCAGAGCAGCACCAACGCATGTTCAGCTGTGGGTTTCAAAATGCATCCAACCCATGAGAACAAAATGATACGAGATTCAAATCTTAATTTAAGGCAGTGGCTCCTAACCCAGAACACATCATTCAACCAGAACGATGTGTGTGCCCAGTTGATTTATTTATTTATTTATTTTTGGAAATAATATGGAAATAATTGTCAACTAATTTAGTAATTGATTAATTGTTAACACAAATTTTTTTTTTTTATGTACCTTCAACTTTGTATAATGTAAGCTTAAGTGGTTAAATGAAAAATTGGCAGAAAGTACAATTTTTTAATCCAATTAATCATCAGAATAATTGATTACTAAAATAAGAAAGATCCATTAGTTGCAGTCCTAGTTTTGATATATTAATGCAAAAAAAATTTTGATTCTTTAAAATCAGTTCAGTTCAGAGTTGTAAAATGTTGAAGTGGATCATTTGGTGCAAATCAGATATAAAACTTATTTTAATGGAGAGCAGTGCATGTGAACTCAAAAGTAATCAGGATTCTGCCTCTGCCCAGACTTACTTGGTCGCCTGGTTATAATCTGAAAAGTTCAGACAATTTTAAGCTTCCACACCATCCCCCTAAGCAACATTCAACCAGGGCAACAAATCCAAGCTCTTATAGATTACCAAGGTACCTCATTTAGATACAGGTGACTGCCAGAGAATGTCTCATGTTGGCTCAGGGAATCTAAAACACGGGCGCCGCCAGGAATCTTGGGCCCCATAACAAAAATTACATTTGCCTTGCTTTCTTTGATTCAATATTGATACTAGCACAATATTTACTGCTCATGAATTTTACATGCAACAGTGCACATACAGTAAACTTTTTCTGTTAGTTTTAGTTTACTGAAATGTCTCTCCCCATGAGCAGCAGTCATAGGCAACATGCAAAATATAGATGAAGCAATCCAGACTTCTCAAAAAATGCTATGAAGTTGCATTTTATTCAAGCCGGAGTATAGAACTTTTTTAAAAAATATATGTTTTCTCCTTATTTGTTAAAGCTGGCACCATGTTGTGCCATACAGCACACACACAAATATTCACCTTTACGCAGATCGGTAAGTTTCTTCAGGACTGGACATTACCCTGACCCAGCTGTCCCTCCATGAGTGCCACTGTTCGGCTGGACAGATGAGGTCTTTCTCTGAGCATCCATTCTCTATGACAGAAGGTCAGCAGGGTCAGCTCTCCAAAACAGGTTTAGCCACCCAGAATATCAGGGAGGAAGATTACACAGACAGGCTGTGGAAACCTCCATAGTAAGAAAAATAAGAGTCGAATGAAAATGGAAATATTCCCTATAGTCTCCTGACTATTTATTAGCATGACAAATTATTAAACTTAATATATTTAATTGGATAAACTTGATTACTTGTAACAAATTAACTTACATTTGTTATTTTTCAGTGCACCACTAAACAGCTTCTTGCAGCTCTGTGCTGCTTTTGACATATTTTAAAACATGCTTCTGTTTCTGAAATTAGCATAACTTTGCGTCTCATTCACTCAGTAACTATAGTCCATGTTGAAGTGTGTTGTTTTTAGGTGGGGCCTGGTAGGGCTCAGCTATGATGCGTTCACTGGTCGGGAAAATATCCTATTTTTGAATTTCAATCAGGGACGATCAAGATGGAAATCAGCCAATTGATAGGCTGCCCTTCAAATCAATATTTTTCAAAATGAAGACAAAACTGCTGCTGTTTAGCAGAACGTTGCAACCCAGTGACGCTGAACGCAAAGTTTTTAATCTTAGTACCAAGAACCTCCTGATCTGAGAGACACAGGCTGTATTGTTGCACAGTCATATGTTGATGAATAGAAGTGATGTTACAGCGCAGGCCGGTGTTTCACACTGTGAACCCTGTCTGTTCTCACAATCTGCCCCTCTTTCACTAACACTTGCACACACTGGTGTCATGTGGTCGTGCTGTACTCCTGGCAGCGATGGCGGTTGTGTAACATTTCTCTGCATCCAGGCGTCTTGGCCCATCGCAGCCTCAGAGATGGACTTCAGTCCTGTTACATAATGCAGGATTCTCACCTCTGTTCTGCAGCGTTATGTCTGCACTCAGCAGCCAAGGCATTGTTACTGTTAGCAGCCTGTGTGCTGCAGATTTAATGCTTTGTAAAGCAGTGAGAGACCATACATTATGAGCTGACTTTATTTTTAGAGTAATGAGATGAAAAGGTCATGGTAGATGGGCTGTGTTGGAGTTTTTCTCCTTCTACTTTTTAAACTTTATTTTCTTTGTTTACTTCCTGTTTACCCTATTCTGCTGTGGCGAAAAATACAGATTAACAACTCGTTATATTACTCCTTAAATTAACATTTTGATCTCTTAGAGTATTATAATAAAAACCATGCTCAACAGCAGAGGTAGTTTTCTGGATTAGAGGTCACTTCTGTAACAAAAAGTTTCAGTTTTAAAAGTTTTATGAAGAAAAAAAACAAGGAAATTTCTGAGCTATAAAAGTTCAAAATTAGCTAGAAAAAACTTTTGAGTTTAATCTGAGACATTTTCTAGAAAAAATGTTTTTAATTTAAAAAAAGATTGTGAAGTTTGTGGCAGAAATGTACTCAGTTTATCTGCCTATAACAGATCTAGGACCAAACAAAGCCTTGACTTGGTTTCTTGACACCTTTTTGTTGTTTTTCTCCTAACAGAACCGAGTTCAAGGCGTACAAAGACGTAAAGCCAGTGAAGATGATTCGGGCAAAGTCTCAGTACCTGCCTCCAGATGAGAAGACGAGCTTAGAGACCAGCTACAGCGCCAACTTTAAGGCGCTCGCTCCACTGCAGCCCACTGACAACAAGGCCCAGGAGAGGAGGAGGATACGCAGTTTGTACAGCGAGCCGTACATCGACCCCAGCAAGCAGGTAAGAACAAACTCACCTGACTACGTAGTGTAGTCCTGAATCAGCAAGAGTGATTTCCAGTGAAACCCTTGCCTATCTCACCTTCACGTTTTGCTCATTTCCTTGTGGATCTGAGCAAATAAAGAACTGAGTTACATCAGAGCTGGAGACAAAAACCTCTCCGCTATGCAGTGTTTCCCAAAGCATTTGTATTTTTTCACACTTTTAAGTTGGTTGCTAAAAGAAATTAATCAATCACTCGATGCATTAAAATGAGTTTGAACATTTCCATTCTGATGATTGGTAGTTTTTGAAGGGCGATTTGGTTTACAGACACCATAATCCATTTTATTTATGGTTGTATGTGCTTTTTACTTCCGTTTTATTGATTCCTTTTGATTTTCATGTTTTATTTCTTTTGGATATTTCGGTTTGCTACAAAATTCAAGTTTATTGGTCTCTGAGAGAGAGCAGAATTTCATTATTATGCCATTGTCAATAAATTACTTGGAAACAGTCTCAAAACAACAATATAATTGTTAATCGCAGTTGTTACTAGGACAATTTATCGTCCAGCAAAGTTTGCAAAGACAAATTCATTTGGGCTCCCGCTTTTTGCTACATTGCAACCACAAACTTCAGTTTATCTGGTTGAAATTTTCTGAAAGATTGACGTAATCAAATAGAAAACATGTGGCTGTCAGCATATTTTTTTTATTATAAACAAAAATCTGAAAAGTGTGGCATGCATATGCTACAACGATATAACATAAAAGCCCAATAAAATTACATTTGTGGTTGGAAATGAAACAATTCGAAAGCTAAGCATGCAATTGTAGGGCGCTGTATAGACTTGTGATATGTTGAAACGTCTATAATAATAATAATAATAATAATAATAATAATAATCAAACATGGGGCCTATTTCAGCTCAGGAATCACCTGTTTGCTGTCTGACATCCTTAGGTTGACAGGTATAGTGTCCCGCGCTCTAAACCTAAAAAGTCTGGAGCTGCAGCAGCAGGCCAGGGTAAACCGGTGAGGAAAGCCAAAGATAAGCAGAGCGCCGCGCTGAAGGGCTCCAAGAAGACGACCTCGGAGAACCAGCCCGAGAACCGGCCGGCGGTCGGGGACAAGGAGAAAAGTAAAGAGATCAACAACAAACTGGCTGAGGCAAAAGAGTAAAAATCATTTAGCACTACTTCTCCTTTTCCTTTTCTTTCTTTTTGTGGGACACAAACCCAGAGGCTGCAAAATTGGTTCCAAGTTCTTTGTCTTTGTTTTCATCCTTCTCTAGCTGCTTCCTTCTTCTTCTCTGTCCTCTCACTACCTCCTGGCTACATTTCTACTCCAGTAACATGTCAGGGTGTGAACATGACATGCCATTGCTCTTCCTGTCTCACTCTGTACTAGATCGCTATAGTAACGAGTGGGCGGAAGCATCCTCTTTCCTGTCTCCGCCATTTGATGCCACCCACCTCCCCCCACTCCGCTCGCCTCCATCTCCAGGTTGCCATGGCTACTTGGCTGCCCGGCCAACCAATGGATGACTTTTGTTGCATGGGCCCATTTACAAGCACGTCTGAAGGGTTGGCTTTGATCAGCTGAGCAGATTGCTTTGTAGAGTTTATCAAGGATTTATCTTTTTTTTTTTCCTTTCTTTTTGGGTTTTTTTTCTGAGGGAGGAGGGCTTGAAGAAAAAGTGACTCATATTGGCTCTTTTGAAAAATCTTTTTTGTTGTTGTTTTTTTTTTTTTGAAGATGCAAACTGGAAAATCTTTGATAAATGTCCAGCTTGGTTATTCATGATGTGTGCGTGTGATCCACAGCTTGTTCTGTACTCGCTCTGTTTGCCTTTCTATCTCTGTCTCTAAAAGTATGTTTGGGAGTATCACCATCTCTGCTTCGGTATATGTGAACTCTGATAAAAAAAAAAAAAAAGAAAAGAAAAATGTCATTTTCTGATGGAAAATGTCTTTAATTCATCTGCAGATCCTGCTCTCCCATTCAGCATCTGCTCCTTTCATGTAAGCCTCATTCATACAGCGGTACTTTGGGACACCCAGTTTGTTCTGAAAGCAACGGTTAGGTTACATTAAACCGATTATGCACTAAGACCCAGTCTGTCAGAGAACAGAGGAGGATTCCCTATGAATTACATAATGCTATAACGCAGACGTAACCCTTTTAAACCACAGCACTATCATTTCTCATAATAAGAGTTAGGGAGGGAGGCACTCAGAGGAGCTGGGAATTGTTCATGTTTGTTTCCTGTGTTTCTGTCTCACAACGCTCGCAGCTTTCAGCCTGGCTGCTCATAACTCAGTGGAATCGCCTCTGACAGTCTCTTTATTAGCAAGGCTCCTCCGTCTGAGAAGCCACAGTTATGTGACCGTGTTAATGCAGAGACACACACCTCCTTGTAAGGCCTCTTTCGTTATGCACTGATGTTATTTCACTGGCTGGGGACGACAAGAAACAGATCATAATTCAGCTTTTAAATTATTCATATGCAGGTGAACAGTGACAGAGATGTCAATGTTCAATCTTCTTCAGATATTAGGGATAGAAAGTTGTTGCTTTGTTGGTTTTAAATGCTAATTATGAACTAACTAACACTGCTAGTAAAAAAAAACAACAAAAAACAGACGTATACTTGGACTTTCTACACCACAGCATTTTTTTTAACTTTGTCCTTACAGCTCTGTTCATAACAGTCAGCGAAAATAGTCAGATTTATTGTCCAAACCTTTTATTCTGGTGTGACCTTCTGAAACTAATGGTGGGACTCGATTAAAGTTTCTAATCGAATTAATTGCAGGGTCTGTAATTAATTAACCGCAATTATTCCTATTTTAATCGAAACCTAAATATCAAGAAAGCAAGCAACATTATTAATTAAATAATACAAAATATATGTATTTTCTGAATAAATAGAGGTCAACAACAAAGATATTTATTGTTTTTAATTTATTGCTTGTGCATCAGATTTACTGGCATGCCAGAAACGTATGAATACAAAGGTTCCTGGCGGAATTCTTGTATGTAAAATTTGATTATTGGTGTTAAAAGTATTAATGCATTAAAATCAATATCGTTAACTAACTAAAGTAGCAGGTTAAAGTCCCAGTGCTAATCAAAGCTGCTACTAAAAAGCTGCCGACGTTAAAATGTGCATTTTTTTTTTTTTTAAATGTATTCAGCAGCCATCACAATATGTTGGATTTAAAGTTAGCATTAGAGATGCTAACTTAATCAGAGCGTAATCAGATAGTTTTGAACAGTGACACAAAGTCCAATATACTTCTGTTTAATAAGCACACCATGCTAAATGCTAGCAGGTATCATAGACAACAACAGTGTTTGGTTTGTTAACTCTGTTACTGAGTAAAAAATAAAACTGCTGGCTGTTTCCAGTCACACTGGTGTGTTAAAAATGACATTAGGGAAGAACTGAGATGAATCAAGTTTTGTAAAAGAAAGCAGTAATTTTTATGACACGTCGTCTCGACTGAGAGATCAAGAGTTTCAGCAGATAAGAGGAAGGCCTATTGGAGCTCAGCACAGTCGCTCTGTTTTATTCTCCTGAGCTTCCATCTTCTGTTTGCGATGCAAAATGCTGGATTTGGAAATGGCAGCCTTTCAGAAATCCCAGAGACAGCCTGTAGAAAATAATGCAGCTTTAGCTATGCTAGCCTCACTCTCTGTGCCGATCGCTAAAGACAGAATAAATTGTAAAATCTACAATCATTTTTGACCTTGTTTTTAGCTAGTAGTAAAACCCTGATGTACAGGAACTGCTCTTTCACACAGCAGCGTTTCTCCTGGTGTAAATAATTAATGACTGCCCCCAGCCAGAGGGCTAGAAAAATACATCCATAATGGTATTCTTTTATTATCTTATATTGTATTTTTAAAAGAAAATCAGCCGCAGCACATCAAAGATCTAGAAAAACAGAAGGTTGAACTTTTATGGAAGCCTATTTCTGCCATAAATATGGATGTAAATTTGTTTTTCACTGAAAGTAGAAATGACCTTCAAAGTCAGAATTAACTTTCTATCTCACTATTAGCTTTATAACTAAAACGTTCAATCTCATGATTATGACTGAAAGTAGAAATTATGACTTCCTACCTAATAATCAAGACTTTTATTCTTGAAAGCATGTCTTTAAATCTCGTTGTTTCGACTTCCTGTCAGACTTGTACTTTTTCATTCGTGGCAGAAATAGGCTTCCATAAACATTTGTCCAAAGAACTGATCGGTGCAAAACTTCATCAGTGTTTGGATACGTGTTGTAGCCCGACACTCAAATTAGCAAAGTAATTGCTTTATTTTGACATAGTTATCATTTCTATACCTGTTCTTATTCGTGGTACAATCACAAATTATGTCTTATTGCAATTTAGTTACCAGCTGGTAAAATAAATTATAAATGTCTTGATATCGGATGGATGCTTCTACGGTCAGACTGTAAAAAAACAGTCAAACAATCCTGGACGTCTTTGTCAGGATACAACGCTGCATCCCGTTCTTGGGTCCATCAGAGCCGTAAAAACCTCGTTCTCTGTGTGGCGCTGCCGCCGTTTTGTCTGCAGCTCAACATCCCCTTCATTCAGAATGACTGCAAGTCGCTCCGTCTCCTCAGCAACCATCACCACCGCACACATTCAAGCTGAACACCAACCCCATCTGGGACATGGGCCCGACTCATTAGCATTTTGCAGCCTTTGATTGGTGTTTGGGGAGGGTGAATGGGTGAGGAGGGCGGGGGTGGGAGGGGGGCACCTTGTCTTGTAAATGTAAATTATTACACCACACACTCGGTGCTATCTATATGTATTTATTAGACAAAAATAAGGATAGAAAGTATGCTAAAGAAAGCTATGTCTTGGACAAAAAAAACAAAAAAACTGTGACGTGCTTGTGTTTTATCTGCTTGGTCTTACTTAATGAAACATTCTAAATAAATGCAAAAAGGAAAAAAAAAAAAGGCAGAAAAAGCAGTGTGTTCTTTGCTTCTTTTTGTTAAGAGGAATGGATAAAGGTTAGTTGGTTGCAGGTGTCTGTCAGCGTGTCCCAGTCTTTGTCTGTGTGACAGGCTACATCGTATCAGGTCTATCCACATGGAAGAGAATGTGGCTCTCACATCCGCCCCACCTTTGACCCCTCCGCTACGCTTAGCTGAGAGTCGCGCCGCATTCTGGCATGAGCCCAAGCTTCTTCTTTTCCCGACACGCGCATGTTTCTCCTTTGTGGGGACTGAAGGATATATTATTCTCGCATCGCTTTCCAATATATTCCAAGAACTCATTGGGTTTATGGAGCAACATGCGTGTGGGAAAAGAAGACGCTCATCCCTGAATAAACATGTCATGTGCTTCAAACAGCCAAAAACCCGGATGTGTGATAGACTTACCTCTCTCCTATATGTCATTTTTATGAACTATTATGATTAGATGATGCTGTGTCCAGTTTGTTCTGTGCTAATGAGTGACATTCTGATTCATTTGAAGGGTTGTGCTAAAACAGTACCACTACATACAACTCTGCCAGCCAATCCGAGATATTGGCTGGGTGCAGACCCTAAAGCAACACCTGTGGGGCTGTGCACTACCCGATCCCAGGTAAACCCAACGCCAGAAGCAAAAGAAAGCCAAACGCAGCCAGAAAACGCCTCTCATTCTCATTCATACCTGCTCATGGAGTCGTGATCCGCTTTTCTTTTTCGATTACAGTGGCACAGTTTTCTGATTTTATTTTTTTTTCCTTCCTCTTCTCTATTATTGTTATTATTGTTATTCAGACCAAATCACCACATTGTCTTTGCTCGACTCCCCTCCGTGTTTCTCTTCCATATGGACACTAGAGTGGGAGGGGAGGGTGAGACGGAGGCCGGGTCTCACATCCCGCCCGCGGCTTCCCTTAAGGAGGCCTGAGGTGTAGTCCAGCCATCTCCAACCATTCCTGAACCAGCTGTTGTAATGCATCCGGCCTCCATGGTCTCTGGAAACTGCATGATTGAATCTGTTTGCGTTTTAAGAAGCGGTCCGCTCATATAGTGCCTTGCGAAAGTAATTCTATCCCCACAACCCGCAAACTTCGGCGTATTTTATTGGGGTTCTTTGCGATAAACCAAAACGAAGTGGCACATGGCTGTGAAGTGGGAAATGTGACATGGTTTTCAATTTATTTGACGTAGAATCTGAAAAGTGCGGTGAGCTTTTCTTTAATACGATGCCCCCTAAATAAGATCCAGTGGCACTAAGCCGCTTCAGAAGTCACCAAGTGAGTAAAGAGTGGATCATTTAAAATCAGTCAAGTGCAGATGGTCCCTTAATTTAACTATGTAAAAGTAACATCTGCAGATAAACCCTGAATTTACAGGAAACATATTTAATATCTTTAAATCGGACATTCCTCAGAAAACATTAGAGACCAAACGACAGCAACAACCCTGACATACTGCATGAGTGACAATAGACTGACTTACCTTGAAACCGGGGTGTCCAAACTTTTTGTGGGCTAAAATCATCAGCTTAAAACAAGCTGACTTTGGATTCAATTGAAGAAACATTTTTGTCTGTTCTCAGCAAAAAAAACAAGATTTAGGTCAGTCTTCATTTGAAAACACTTGCTGTATTTAGCCAAATTTTAGTATAGCACTAAGAAGCAGATTTGGATGCGGAGAAGTCTACCGTTTAGAGAGGAGGTCAATTAGTAGCACTAGTGGTTACCATGACAACAGAAGGAAAGCGGAAAGGTCGGGAAAGATGTGTTTGTCTAAAAGTTTTCCAAGTAGATTTTAACTTTAAAGCCAAAGTTTTGTCCTAATTTATTTCTTAAGCACCCTTGATTTAAAGCATATTTTCACAATTTAAACTGACCTAGTCAAAGTCCAAAGCTAAATTTTTTTTTTAATTATTTATAATTTGGCAATCGCAGATGCCCTCCATCGAATCTAACTGAACTCGAGCTGTCCTGAAAACGAGCGCTAGAATAAAAATCTGTGTAAACCGTGTATCATTTTCCATCCGCTCCATGCACAACTTCAGTTTTGGTGTTGCACATAGAACCCAGATTTAAAAAAAATTTTTTTTTAAAAAAGAGCCATGAAGTTTGTGAAGTTTGAAACATGACAGAGTGTCAAACAGCCAACGGGGGCGTCAACACGTTTGCAAGGTAATGCATGAGTCGGGTCTCTCATGTGCTCCGCTCACATGAATGAACTCTCTCCCGTTTAGCCCCCCCCAAAAAAGTCAACGTTTCATTTTTCTTCTGCACTTTGCCCTCATTTGCATTCGAATGTGTTTTCTGACGCATGCCGCCACTGTTTTCTGTTGGACCTGCAATCTGAGTCTCACTTCCACGCAGTGGCCTAGGCCTCGCCCTCTCTGTCTTGAACAAGTGCAGAGCATGGGAATAAGATGGAGGGTGAGTGTGAATGGAATGAGGGAAGCAGCGCCTCCTCGGAAAGACACATTTCAGAGGAAATTGTAAGTGCATGCTAACGATCTAATCGTTCCTTCTGATTTGTTTTAAGTGAGATTTTCTTTTATTCCATTGTCGCATTGCATTTTTTTTTAAGCGGCCGTGAGACCCTCATTCCTCAAACGACTCATCCAATCGCTTGGAAAGCGATTGGATGAGACAGTAGATTGAAATCTGAGTATCTGTCAGTTTTTAAAGGAATTAATTGAGATGTTTGTTTGACTTTGTATTTCTTTTTTTTTTTTTTTTTTTTTTTTTAAAGCCCATTGTTAGCTTTATTTCTCTTCCTGAGCTGAAATAAAGCTAACCCTAACCCTAACCCGGTAATGAGCGGTCTCAGGGCGCTTAGCTCAACACGACGACTTTGTGTTTTTGTCCAAGGTAAATCCCTTTTCCTCTTTTGTCTCTGTCTCTGGTATCTAAAAAAAATGTGCTGCCTCCTAGAGATTCTAAAGACGAGGTTCTCCGACCCAGTCATCGTCATTCCCAGGGTGCTGCTGGAGGAGGAACACGGCCACTGCTGGAGGGAGGCGAGCCTCGGAGGAGCGGCGGCGGCGTTCGCTTTGCCCTAGACGTGACCCAGACCGAGTAGTTCGGCTCACGCTCTGCTGTGTACATACCTAGAGTCTGAAGTTGGATGAGTTCAGGAGGCTAAAACCCGACAAGAGTCACAAAAGAAAAAAGAAAAACTCTTAACTCCCCCCCCAGGAGGACAAGCAGCTGGTTGGAAAAGCGTTGGCGCATGTTCGACCGCAGCCTCCAGATCCGGCGTCCTCGACCTTTTGACCCCCTGGCATTCCGACACAAGGTGCTACATCATTTTCTGGTCTCATCCATCCTGTCTGAAGAGCACACGTCAGCATTGTTAGTAGTCACGTCACACCGAGAAGTGCTTAATAACCCCACAAAAACTGTACCACACGTCGATCACTTTTAGTCGGAATAAATAAGTGAAACTTACCTTACTGTGGTGAGGCTGTTGTTCTTTCTTTTGTGTTTTAGCTTTTTGAGGCCAATAACAGGAAAAGCGTCACAGAGGGAACGGCTCACAGCCACGGTAGAGATTTTAGCGCCTTTTTCAAAATAACATCAAAGTTTTTTAATTTTGTACGACAGAAGCCGACTTAGTGAAAAAGCTTGACTGCTAACAGAAAGCCTGTAAAAATCAGACCTCTTCTTCTTTTTAATTTCCCACGTTATATGCATAGATTATTACAAAATTACCATTTTTTCTCTCATACTTTATTCCACTTGGTGTTTCCCTTTAGTAGAGCCCCCTTCAAATTCTGTTTAAAACATGATTTTCCCATATGTTTCACTTTGAGGTTCATTTTGCAGAGCAGAACGAGGACAGATTGAATCCTGAGGGCTGTTAGTGCATTAATCAGCACGCAGAATGTAACAGACAGACATGGGAACTGCTGATTGGATAGCAGAAGTCACGATGATGCAAGGAATAGCATGAATATTACTTCTGGCTTGGGGACACCTTTACATGAACCGTTTAGTGCATTTAATCCAGAGTAAACCTGGGAGGAAAACGTAATTACCGAAGCACACAAAGCAGAAGGCCACTTCTCGGTATTTCTGACCCGTTCAGAACAGTCTTGCAAGGTCACAGACTGACACAGTGTCTCAACTGAGCTCCCTGTCTGGGACGGGCATCATCACAGCTTCCTCTGATGGAGCAGATTGCTGTGCTGTGCTCTTGTCTCTGATGAACGCTTGGGGACGGGGTGGAGCCCATGTGTCAGTCTTAATCAGCCACTCAGCCATCTCCATGAGGCTCTCATTTATAATTCATAACCCCAAAGCTAAGGTTTGAAATTGCCATGTTGTTGCTATTGTTATGACATGAAGACTACTACGAGCTCCCTCTTTATTTGGGATGTAAAACGCATCAACCAGCAGCACTTTCTTTGGTTTTTCTGTTTAATAAAAAACAGATAGGTACTGCAGCACATATGTTTCATTGTAATGCCAGTTGTAGATTTTCACCATTTTTTTTTCTTTGTTTAATTTAAAGCCAATGTCGCTATCGCAATTCAATTCCCTTTGATTTGCACTGAAACCTCGAAGGGAGGCAGAAATCCATATTTGTCACAAAGATTGCTGACCATTCCTCAAAGTATTGAGATTGTTACCAATGCTACTTTAGCTTACCAATGCTACTTTAGCTTGCCCATGCTACTTTAGCTTACCAATGCTACTTTAGCTTGCCCATGCTACTTTAGCTTACCCATGCTATTGTAGCTTACCAATGTTACTTTATCTTACCAATGCTACTTTAGCTTGCCCATGCTACTGTAGCTTACCAATGGTACTATAGTTTACCAATGCTGCTTTAGCTTACTCAGGCTACTTTAGCTTACCAATGCTACTTTAGCTTACCCATGCTACTGTAGCTTACCCATGCTACTTTAGCTTACCAATGCCACTTTAGCTTACCTATGCTACTTTATCTTATCAATGGTACTTTCGCTTACCTATGCTAGTTTAGCTTACCTTTATAACTTTACTGCTTTTGTTTACTCATGCTGCTTTAGCTTACCCATGCTACTTTAGCTTACCTGTGCTATTTTACCCATTTAACCATGCTACTTTAGCTTATCAATGGTACTTTAGCTTACCTATGCTAGTTTAGCTTACCTTTATACCTTTACTGCTTTAGCTTACTCATGCTGCTTTAGCTTACCCATGCTACTTTAGCTTACCTGTGCTATTTCACCCACCTAACCATGCTACTTTAGCTTATCAATGGTACTTTAGCTTACCTATGCTAGTTTAGCTTACCTTTATACCTTTACTGCTTTAGCTTACTCATGCTGCTTTAGTGTACCCATGCTATTTTAGTTTACTGATGCTACTTTAGCTTACCTGAAGCCTTTCTGTCTTTCTGACTCCCAGTTGGTGGGAGTTTTTATTACTTCTCTGGTTTTGACAAGAATCAAGGTGAAGTCATAGACTGTACTGCGAGTACAGCCATGTTGGTGCTAATTGGTAGGATTTGGCTGATTGTAAGTCTCTTTGCCTGTTGATGGGTTTTGAGTAGAAAAACAACTTCTACCGTTACAGTATAATTATAAACAGTTTTGAACCATGAGATTGATTAGAAGTGTAAAACAAAGGGCAAAATCATCAAGAATAATTATTTGTGGTGTCGCCCATGGAAGCTTGTTTTTAGTAGGATAGATGTTATCTTGATAAGAACAGCAAATGAAACATAAAAAATGGTAATGGAATATGTTGTATAGGTGTCAGGTGTAGAGGAAAAAAAGTCTGGCCTGTAGCTTTAAGTCCCTGCAGATCCGTGGTTCAGCGGGTGATTAAAATCACAGAGGGGATGTTTAAAAAGTAATGGACTGTACGAGAGAAAATCCCCATGCAGGCGCATATACAGCCACGCTCAATGAAAACCTGATGAATGTGTCTCTGAGCCTCCTTGAAGTGGATGTATGGAGGCAAACTGGCGGCGGGGGAGGTAGGAAAACAGGAAGAAGAGTGTAGAACTGGGTCATGTTGCAGCTCTTACAGAGCAGGCTGCCTTTTGAATACATTCAGAATTAGCCTTGTTCCTTCAGCGCGCCCTTCAGTCCCTGAGGGCCGGACTCAGAGACACAGCAAATCCTCCCAGGACAGTTGTTTTCCGTCCGCCACATGGGGAAGCCCGATTGTCCTCTTTGGTGTACGAGGATTATGAATTATTAAACTATTAAATGTTTGCTGTTTTCAAAAATCCCTGCAGCCGCAGACACGAAGAAAGAAAAGGGAATCTGCAGCAATAAAGGCACATTTCTGCCAATTCATTCCCTGCTCTTCAGACTCCATCTACTGGTTAAGGCCGTCTCCCTCTTTCCCTGTTCTGAGTTGTTGCCATGGAGATTGGTTGCCACGTTTTTGAGAGGAAGGCTGAACGGGTTAATGTGGAGGTGGGGCCCTCCAGATGGTTAAAAAAAAAAAAAGTCTTTCTCCAGGGGCCTCCCCTTCACAGAGAAAGCCTTTATTATTTTAGTACTCACCCCCTCAACTGGATCCAGGAGCCGCATTTATGACTAGCATTCAACAGTGAGGGATTATGGGAAGTGTGCCTGGAGAGACGCTGGATCTTCCTCGTAATCTCTGCTTGACATCTCAGCTCGGCAACTGATCCTATTAACCGAGAAGTAGGAACTACAGAGTTCAGCCATGACCAATTTATCGGACATGCCGAATGATTTGATTTTTATTGAAGCATTAGGTAAATATTAATATTTCTGCAAGTTTCTTTTTAGGTCACCAGCATAGTTGAATATGAATGCAGCGGTTTGTGTAACGAATATAATTTAATTCTCATATTTAATGAACAAGCGTGCAGCGTTATATTTTCAGTCTTCCTATCAAACCTGTTTAGGACAAATGTTCACTTTAATAAAGTCATAGGCTGTATTTAAATATTCTTCAAATTCAATCACAGTTCCTATTTTTTTAAATAATCAATATTTCAAACATAATTTCTTTTCCTAGCTTGAATATACTTAGTCGCAAAAAGTATACGCAAAGTGAGCTCAGACATAAATACCAACACTGACCCCTAGTGGCAGAGTTCTGTAATTGCTACGCGTGTTTGGGGTTTTTTTCTGCTGCTTCTCCAGTTGCGTTCAAAGTCACTTTACAAGCGCCGGAATCCTGCATGTTTTATCTATTATACTGACTCAACACACCTGAAGCTAATGGTGATTAGTTAGCGGGATTCTGTGGAACTAAAACCAGGAGGACCGTGGTTCTTGAGGCCTGGAGCTGGACCCCCCCCCACCAAAGGCTAAGTGTTAAAAACAAGGTAGGTGAAGTTTTCCTCCTTGGGTTTGGCGTTGAAGTTGTAGTGTCCGATGCGGTTCCTCTGACAGTAAAACAGGCAGACGAATCCCACAATGAGGCAGAGGCACACGCCGACCCCGAGGCAGGAGAGGCCGACTATGTGGATGGTGTTGAGCTTCTCCTCCAGGGACTCTGAAATAATGTTTACATGGACACGAGTCAATGAAAGCTGCGTTTTAGGGCCATCACGGATAGAAACAAGGAGTAAACCAAAAAAACTTTTTTAGATTCATTTCAGAAATTTTATTTTATTTATTTATTTTTTTTTTACTTTTAAAACTCAGAAATGTTCAATTTTTTATTTTTTTCTAGAAAATGTTTGAGTTTAATTTAAAAAAAGTTTTGTGGCAAATATTTACTACTTTTTTTCTATCTGTTACAGACCCAAAGGGAGCCAGCAGCAGGATTTCACACCGACACATTCAAAGATTTACATCCGCATGTCAAACTATAAGTAGGTTATTCTACAACAAGTAAAGATGAATTTATTTTAAGCTTTGCTGCTGTATCAGAGGTACACGATATACGGTGGCTGTTTAACGTACCAACATAGCCCACAGTGTTTCATTGCATAGACCATATAAAAGCATTCACCTTCACTTAATCTAAGTATAGGCCCAGATGATCCAATACTTGTTCCAATCGTGTTTCCAGTCCGAGCTGTTCTCTGTGAACAGTCCTACAAGAAAGCATGAGATTATTATGCCATGTTCTTTGAATACCCAATATTCTGCTGCATGGCACGCTTCCGGTGATTAGTCTTATGTTGGGCCCGTTAGACTGTATATTATGAAAGTGAAGCAATAGGTGGCGCTCACTGGAACGCAGGTATCGGATCCAACCTGGACGCAGATCTGGACCTTGCAGTGCAGGTAGATCACGTTCAGGTTAACAAAGGAGAAGATCTGCACCGACACCCGGGAGGTGGAGGAGTTGCCGTTCGTCAGCACTTTGGTGTAAAGGTTCAGAGGACAGCTGCGGAGCAAAGAGAGATCCATTAACTTTGGCTTCGCAGGAATGAGTTTCGCTTAGATATTTGATCAGGACTATATGGTTTAGTTAAACTGCGACATGAACACTCATTAAAAATTGGGTTGTCGATTGGAACCCGGTTTTGTGTTGCTCATTTGCACACTTGGTCCCTGGGTAAACGGTGACTGTAACACTCATCAGTAATTCTGGGAAAAAGCAGGTTTTAGATGTGTGAAAAAGCCTCTTTTCATAAAATAAGAACATGTTTTAAAACACTAGCTCTTTTATGGTTTATTTATTTATTTTTCCTCTTTGCAGGATGGACTTTGTGCTTGGTTGTGTGTGGGGTGGCAGAAGAATAGTCCCGCACGGTGTGCAATTTAAAAACTAGAACTGCAATTGTGTGTGATGGACAGTTTTTAGCCCCAAATGCCAACATTTTGTTAATTTTACATTTAATATCAAAGGGATTCCTGGAATTTAGGGAATTGAGACCTCTTTTTTTTTCTTTTTTTTTTAAACTGTCAATGGGGTAAAATGGATATAATGGAACTGCCCCATACATTAAGCAATTTAAAAAACGCAACCTTGTAGAAATGCAACAAGTGGGAGTTTGCCTAATAGTTGCTTTTGGCAGTTTATTAGAGTTTTAAAAACACTGATTTGCATTTGGTTAAAATAACCAAACACTTAAGTAAAATCTGACTTAGGTGTTTGGATAAAATGACATCTATAGAATATAAGCTCTGATAACAGAGGTAAATAAAGACAGTATTAGTACTTAGAGAGGGAAAGAGCAGATGTTCTCCAACATGGGGACGGAGCAGTGACCGTGCAGCGGCAGACCTGTTCTCCAGGAAGGTGTGGCTGTACGGGTCGTCCGGGTTCTGGGTGGGAGTGGCCCAGCATTTGTTGATGACCACCTTCATTTGCTCCGAGGTGTTTTTCAGGCTGACCTCCACCACCACGGCCTGCTCAGGCGACAGGCTGTAGTTGTGGGGCAAAGGCGTGGTACCGTTCATCAGCTGCACCGCCACCTGGAACGACCCCAGACCCGTGATCACATCTTTTATCATGTTGTACCTGGAGACAAATGGGAGACACAGCTGGAATGATTTCACTTCCTATTGCAAGCGGTGCAGTTATTTGGAAAGAGTTTAATGCCTTGAGAGATGACTTGATGCTGCTGTTTGTCAAAAGGGAAATAAAATGAGTTTGCACGTATTTAAATGAATGAGCGAGGAAGCTAAGTCGAACACAAAATCTGCAAGCGGGAGGAATAAGTTTAACCCACACTCCTCTACTGTCTGAGTAGTGAGAAACGTATTTGTTTTCCATTTGTAAAAACAAAAACATTTTTTTGCACTTAAAGCCACTTTTGAACACATTTTCAAATGAGACATTGAACCTCAAGAGGGCGCTGTTGGCAATATTGTTGAACATGACCTACAGACCCAGACAACATAAATCTCACATTCTGCCACTTTTCATGGTTGAGACTTTAAGGGAAGAATCAGTTAAGAAGCAGTCTTTTTTTTTTTTTTTTTTCATAATAAACATCTTTTTAATTCTTCCAAGTAGTCCTTTGGCAACAGTGTGTATATAAAATTAAATTACAGTTTGTAAAACCGTTCAAATAAAATAGTTTATGCCCTCTTGCAAAGATGTACATTTTTATATAAACAGCCATATTCAATAAATCAGAATGTGTTCTGATGAGGCTTGTTTGTCAGATTTAAAGTATCTTGTGAAAATCAAATGTAAGCAGATATTGGTCAGCTGTAATATTGTAATTTTAAATGTGTTTTCATTAGCTGTAAGCAGAAAATTACGATTAGCAGAAATAAATGCTTGAAAGCATCATGTGTGGAAATAATCTGTTCAACTTTGTGAAATTAGTTATTCAAATAAACATCTTAAAATTCTCATTTGTGAATATGAATGCATATATTTCATGTCAACAAGCAGTGAAGTTGTTCCATAGACTAAAAAGACTTGCTATGTATTGCTATGTATTACTATCTATTACGCCAGCGGTGTAAAAGATACCATATATATTATGTCTCTGTTGTTATTGAGAGAACAGAGACTTTTGCCATGTCTGTGACTTTAGCTAGCTTGGAAGTGAGTGCCACCATTCCCCTGCAACTAGTGGGGGATTTTATCCTGCTTGGCCTCATCACCAACACTGTCATTTGATTCTGAACTTCCTTGAGATTCCAGTCTGTCAGTATCTGAAATATGATCTCCAACTCTATCTGGCTGCATGTTGGGACTCCTCCTGGTTGTGTGCTCAGTCCCTTGCTTTTCACACTGACAAAAACCTGATCACAAAATTTTACAGCTATTATCAAAGCATTGGGTATACTTAATTTAATATCCACTTGGTACTTTTGAATAATAACTATAGAGAGTACATTAGACACCTAAAGGACTAGTGCAGACAACAACCTGGTCGTCAATGTGTACAACACAGAAATGATGATCACCGGTGCATGCACTCCTTAGCATGCACATGTAGAGAAGATGGTGCCTAGCATTTAAATTCCTCTGGATTCAGATCACATTACCTCACCACTGTGTTTATGAAATACACCCGGCAGAGACGAGACTTTCTGAGGAAACTGAAACACACATTACTTCCCATCACTACCTTCTCAACTATTGCTGGGGTTGAATGTGTTGGCATATTGTCTCTTGGGTTGGTATTCCAACTGCAATGCAGTGGACAAGAAGGCCCTTCAGAGGACAGATCGTACAAGATGTTATTTTATACATTTAATCTAAATCATTAAATGTATAATGATATTACGACCTGTTTTCCCCCTGATCTGTTACATTTTGGCTCATTTTATTGACAATTTACAATGAAATGACAAAAAATTCTGGGTAGTTTTAGTAGAGCAACCATGACTTTAAGATTAATCATACCCCATGGAGCCAAAGTCTGCAGAAATCAACATGCTCGTCATGTAGGTACACATGATGGGGACTTCCAGCCTGACTCTTGGAACCTCTACTGCGCCACCTTCGGCTGTGTACGGATCCATGCTGTTGAACAACTTCACGGATGCTGTGTACGTAGTTTCATTCTGGAAAGAAAAAGAAAGACAACAGACGGGTCGCCCTTGGAGTTTGTGCATTCTGGATTATGAGAATGATGAAAATGACCATCACCAGCCAAGTGTTCAGGTACTGAGACTTACATGCACAAGCCTGGTGCCACACTCGTTCCACGCCACAGTCATCTGAACGTGGGAGGCATTGCCTCCATTGACTCCACACTCCGGCATGCCCAAGTACAGAGCACCCTCTGGGATTTTTGCACTCACCAGAAAAGCTTTTGCAAGAGTGACAGTAATGGCTGCCACTCTGCAGTGGACTGAAAGGGCTCCTGACAAAGAGGAATTAGTGGCTGATCTCAGAGCAGAAGATGGGGTTGTAGAAGTGATGCTCCAGGTAGTGGTTGTTGTTGGGACAACAGAAGACACTACTTGGCTAGAAGAAGTTGTTGAGTGTGTTGTATTGATCTCAGAGGCAGTAATGGTTGTTGTTCTGGGAGCAGCAGTCGTTATCGGATTAGTAGAAAGGACCGTCGGGATGGAAGTAGTTCTTAAGGTGTTGGTCAGAGCTGCAGAGTAGCTTGTCGGAACATTAATGACCACTGTTGGTGAATTATTGCTTGTTTGAGTAGTGCTGGTAATTACAGGGCCAATGTAGAGTGTTGTTGAAGTAGCGGTAGTTGGTGGGATATTATTATTATTGTCTGTAGCTGTAGGGATGGCAAATCTAAAGAGAAGACCATTTGCACTGGTTGCCAATACAGGACTGGCAAAAGTTGGGACAGGTGGAGTAGGACTTATTGTAGAAACTTCTGGTGCTGATATTGTGTCCACTGTACCAATCGCTGAGCAGGACATGATACATTCATGAGGAAAAATAAAGATATCCACATGAATATTAGTAAAGAATATATGTTAACTTTCCCACTAATGCTCTACCTTGACAGTTGCGTCCAGGTCTTTCTGGGTTGTTGTCTATAAATCCATCCAGGCAGATGCAAGTGTAGAAGGCCCATGTGTTTGTGCATGTAGCCCACCGAGAACAATCATTTTCTCCTGAGGCGCATTCGTCAAAATCTGTTAAAAAAAAAAAAAAAGAGTCGCTCATGTCCTGTCATTTTTATGCAGACCCCACTGTAGACGCATAAAGTGTCACCTTTTGTCCATCAATGAAATTATACATGAATTAATATAAATATCTAGTTGTGGGAGATAAGAAGATGTTGTTGATCTAATGTACGTGCTTTATATGTACTAAAATAGTTTCCTCTTTGCTTTTTTGGTTGCTCTCATAGCGGGTTTCCATGTCTCATGTTCTATATCTCCTGCTGACCCTAACTTCAGGGTCAGCAGGATGTTAATATGATGTTAGTCCAACTACAATCATATTCAATAAATTAGAATATGCGTCCATCCATCCATCCATCCGTCCGTCCGTCCGTCCATCCATCCAACACCCTTCTCCCTAATGGGGTCAGGAGTTGCTGGTGCCGATCTCCAGCTGCGTTCCGGGCGAGAGGCGGGGTCACCCTGGACAGGTCGCCAGTATGTCGCAGAGCAACACAGAAACAAACAGGACAAACAAACATGCACACACACACACTCACACCTAGGGAGAATTTGGAAAGACCAATTAACCTGACAGTCATGTTTTTGCACTGTGGGAGGAAGCCGGAGAACCCGGAGAGAACCCACCATGCACAGGGAGAACATGCAAACTCTGTGCAGAAAGACCCGGGCCGGAAATCGAACCCAGGACCTTCTTGTTGCGTTCAAGTGAGACTAAAAATAGCTATTGAAAATCACCTTTCTCCTTTTCTTAGGCTCACATTCCTGTATAAGTACATTTCTATTGGTCTGACATAATATTCAAATTTCAAATGCCTTGTTTTCATCGACTAAGTGTAAAATCACCATAATTAATGGAAATAAAGGATTTCAAACATCCATTCATATGTAATTGAGTCTGTTTAAGGTAGTATGGCAAAGTAAGATATACCGTTGATGCTTGTGCTGTTTCCATCCACAGTGAATTTTGAGCTGTTCATCAGGGACTGCATCAGCGCCGAGGACACATTACCTACGGCTTGTCCTGGACTTAGGTTGAAGATTATGGAGAAGTTCACCACCACGCTGCCCTGGGAAAAGCTTTGGATCTCAATCCTCACCTGACCTGAATCCACCATAGCTTTGATCTCTGGAGACAGAGACTTGTAGATCTGTTGGCAAAAGGTTTGCATTTCAAAGACGATGTTTCACAGTGTGTACTTTTCATTGTACGTTCCCTTTTAGAGAGCAAAATCTTTAATCGAGCAAAGGAATAATATACTGAGCTCAGAGGCTGGCAACCAACCAGCAGCTTCGCCAGTAAAACAAACACCTTTATTTGTTGTGATTGCTTTGACGAGATCACAAAGGGGCCAAATGAGACAAATATTCAATTCATGAGAACTTTCATTGAGCCAAAGGCCTCATAATAAGAACCTGGACAGTCATCATGTTTATGCAGACCTGACCTGTGTTGTAGCAACAAGAAATAAGATGTGGGTGTAGTTTGTAAAACCCAAGATCTTAATAATCAACAGGTCTGAATTGGTCTCCAGTTACCTGCTCCAAAAATGAACACCTTCAAAGACAACCAAGGACCGTAGCTGTACACAACAAGCCGAGTGACATACGCATAATAACAGAAAAGCTTTGCCCACATTTGTAATGTGCAAATCTAGTATGGTTGTACTGCATACTCATTCGAAGATGGCATTTGGACGTGGCATTCTTCTGTTAACACACCTACCTCCTGTGTAAAAGTCTCAGTGAGGTTTTTGTAGGCCTGGCTGCTGCTGTTTCTCAGGTCTCCGTTGAACTCGATGTTTGTGAGTCGTGCTGCTGCATAAAGAGTCTGAGCATCTGCAAAGAAAAACCTCGTTTGGCAACGTAAACCATCTTTTCAATGGTTAAAACCCATCCAAACCTTATGTAGGACATGAAGGCGAACTAGTGATGTACTCAATTTTCTTCAAATGAACATTGTGATAGGTTGAACGATTCTTAAAGTTTCATGCTGCGACTTATATTCACACAATAATAACAATTTAACACTTGAGCCCATGACGACAATTATTACTTTGAATGAACGGACCGAAGTCTCCAGTGGGTTTCAGTAAGCAAAAATGGCTTTGTATTAAAGCGCTGCAGTATTCCATTCTTACCCGTTTTGACCATCATGTGAAGAGCAGATCCTTGCCTCCCACAAGCACAAGGCGTCACAGTGACATTGTAGAGCTCCCCAGGCTGAAGTCCATTCAGCTCTATCATCGTCCTCTTGGTTTCCCAGCGCTCAGTGACTTCTGATGTCTCGCTCAGAGTGATCCAGAAAGTCTGGTTGCTTTGAACCGGGGTTGACCATTGTGCAGACATGGAAGTTCCAGTGACATTAGCAGACCATAAGCCACTGAGTCCAGGAGGTCCTGGTAGGGTGTTTAATGAAAGAGAGCAGTGCAACTTGTCATGACACATTGTTAAAATAAACGGCTGTAGTTATTTTTGCTTTTGCTTTGCATCAGTTTATATATGTTTCTACAGTCTAAGTTAAGCACTGGAGTAGATTTATCTCATTCGAGGTCAGAATAATAAATCCAACACTATTTGCGTTGATATTTCCAGATGTTGGTTTCTCATATACAGTAGTTATCAGTCCTGCACTTTTAGAAATAGTGTTATGACAAATTGGCGTTTATGTTTTGGTTGTTCTTATTTGTTCCTGTCCAGTCATTTCTGGGTTTATTCAAAAGGTATCGCCATATTCAGTTGTTATTGGTGCCAAAAGTGTTTTGCCATTCAAGATAAACCATGTTTGTTTTTTATTTAAGACTTTTTGCAGCATCCTATTTAGTCTCTTTCCCTCAGAAAAAGACTAAATAGTATTTCCATGTACTGCAGCCATGCAATATATGGAAATACAGAGATGATGCATTATTTACTTAGTTATATATCTTCATATACCATTGAAACATAAGGCATACATGTGCGACATGAGCTGCTGTCATACCTGTCAGGGTAATAAAGACCTAGAATTAAAACCTCTAACCCACATTCTCACAATCTATATAGTGTCACCAGCTAAAAAGAAATGTCTTCTTCACTGTAACCGCTGGTAACCAGATGTACTGGCTGAACCAGTTTGCCTCAGATGTCTCTTGTCTTTCCGTCTTCAAATTAACTACAAAGCTGTGTTGTGATTGTGTAGGACTTTAAAGTGGGTTTTTTTTCCTTTTTTAAAAAAAAAGCCCCACTGCATATCTCAGCTTGCATAACTTATACCCAGGCTAACACGTTCTCTCGTTCGGTTGTCACTTATCGGAAGCCATTTTAAAATAGTAAAGTGCTTCTTTTTTCCAGCGTCATGTGAGCTGTGGAGTTGAAACGGGCCAGATTTTTTTTTTAAATGGTGGGATGAAGCAAGCCAATCAAAACTTGATTTACTTATTGTTAAGCCAGTACAACTCACTTGCGTCTGTACTGCATTGTGGGATATGAGTGCATCAGATCTGCCATTTCTAAGATGACTAATGATTAATACGCAAAAGCTTTGTAATAGAACGCAAACATTCTTGTGACATCAACATGTGATATTTATGGTGAACAATTCAGATTTAAAGCAAATCTCTACAAATAAAGAAAATAGTTATGATAAAAAACGTGCAGCCATCTAGTCACGTATGTCTGGACACCCTGAAACTAATTTTCTAGGGCACATTTTGATTCAGTTTCAGCGTTCGGTCTTCTTTGGAAAGAGTTGACAAGCATTTCACATCTTGACTTGATATTATTTGGCCACTCTACCGTCAAAATGACTTCCAAAAGTACCAGATTACATGGACGTCTCTTGTCCACAGTCTGTCATGGTTAGTCTTTTGGCTAATCCAAAACAAAACAAAACAAAAAAAAAAACAGACAATACTGGAACGATGGGAACAGGATGCAGTCAGAGAATGAGAAACAGAGAATCCAGCCAAGAACAACAACAATCACAAAAAAATAGATGGGGGGTTGAGAACGGAACCAGGTGAACTTACAGCATCGAAAGGGAGAAACCAGGGAAGCTGAGAGAGGGTAACTAACACAAAGGAAGCTGAACTACATTAAAAAGGAACCACAAACCAAGAGGAAAACACTAATCCAATGCAAAATCCAAAAGCACAAAGATCAGAGCACAAGAATAAACTAAGAAGCATTTTCCTAACAATAATGAACACAGAAAATTTACTGCATATGGCAAGACATTTAGAACATAAATCATTTTCCAGGAAAATGATTTTTAAAAAAAACAAAAAAAAAACACAGACCCAGACAGCTTTCCTCAGATAAACATTTCTGTCAAATTCAGTTTTGAACTCTGGCTTAGGTACATAAAAACTTCTGAATAACTATTCCTTTGTTGATTTGGCCTCAGCAAGATTAAAATAAAATAGACTCTGATCTTCATCTTCAGCTCTCTGAAGGTTTGGGTCAAAACTGACTTTTAAAGTGATTAGTACTTTTGTCCAAATTAACAAAAGCCCCAGTTCCACGAATGAGACATAACCACTTATCATGAGTCTTCTGCCACTAGATTTTGCTGTGAGCAGGCTTTCTTTTTGTAAACCGTAATATACAACAATGCACTTTAAATAATTTAAAGACACCAAATAATTTTATTTTCATTGGTGGGGTTGATTTCAGTTTGGTAGTGACTGTGAAAAGTTATTCCATAGATTACCCTGACGTTGGTACGGATAGTTTTAGAAACATTAAGGTGTCATTTATTGCAACCTCACCGAACTCAGAAATGTAACTAGTGGACAAAATATAGGCATAATTTCGTAACTGCCTGGATTATTTGGCATCTGAGGAGCATTCTGCATGCTATCTTCCAGCAAAATCTGCATTTTATTTTTTTCTCTCTATTCGGTCTTGGGACGAAAGGTCAGGATTTCTTACGACATGGAGCCGCTGGCAGAGGTGAGGCAGCGGCCTGGCTCATGCTGGCAGCCAGCGCTGAGCTTCTCCCCAGTGAGGCGTGTGACGAATTATAAGTGACGGGACTTGTGTTAGTCAGAGCTGCGGTCACACCGGCCCCGAGCGGGACGGAGCCGTCGCCTGAAGGGTCCCGTGTGCTGCTGAGCGTCCAGGAAAAGGTTGTGTTCGCCACCGGGGGCCTGGCGGTGGTCCGCACCCCGGCGTCGCCTGGGAGCAAAAAAGAATAAGAAGAGCGCGTTGAACCGAAGCTTCTGAAGAAAACCTGGCGTGGGCGTTGATGTGCCTTCGTGCTTTTATTTTTTCTTGTTGTTTCAAAGATGACTCACAACAGAGAAACACAGAAGAGGTCATTGTGAAAGTATTAGAAATCTGGACAATTTTCAGTGTGTTTACTTTGCCTCATGCTGTGATGTATTTTTGTAGCATAGGATTCATGTTGTTGTGTTTTTGTGGCCTTTATTTGATTCGCTCTGAAGTATTTCCCCTTGTACTGTTTCATATTTTTTTCAAACTGCTGTCAAAAACTTGTGTTTTATTGGACAGTGCATAACTCTGAAGAGGAAAGGAAAAATACTGGATTGATTAGAACTTTTTTTTTTTTGGTTTCCAAATTAAAAGCTTCAAAGTCAAAACTTTATAGAAGCAGCTTTTGTTGCTGTTACAGCTGCAGGCCTCTGCACTGAAAAAATAACGTTTCTTTGAACCAACTTTAAAACATACTCAGCTGATTGTATGAGTTTTGCTCAAGCTACAGTGGATTTCAAAATTATTCTAACGAGAATTGCAGCTTGAGCAAATCGAATAAAATTAGCCGTGGCGTATTAGAGTAACTTTTTAAGTTGGTTTAAAGGAAAAACAATTTCAGTGTACCAGCTCTGAATATCTACAGATTGACATTATTTCCCACTTAGCTGTGTGATAGCCATCAGTCTACGACAGGTTATTTTAAAGTCTTGACTCACATTCTCTGTTAGATTTAGATCTGGACTTTGACTGGGCCCTTCTAACTCATGAACATGCTTTCAGCTCAGCCATTCTGTTGCTCTGTCTGTATGTTTAGGATGGTCGTCCTGCTGGAAGGTGGTATTCTGCCCAGGTCTTAGTCCTTCACAGCCTCTAAAAGCTTTTCTTCCAGGACTTCCCAGCATTTAGCCATAAGCCTCAAATCTTATCCCACTGAGAAAAACAAAACAGATGATCCAACTTAAATGAAAAATATTTAATTTTGTTACAATTAATCAAATCAAGTTTATGCAAGTAAATATATTACATTTCTTAAGTTTGACGGATTGTATTTAGGGGTATCAGAATAACGTAATAATATAAAAAAATTAATGCTGCGCCTTTCAGATTCTTATCTGGATTTTTTTTCCCTTCTACATCATGATTATGCACTACATTGTGTTAGTATATCACATGAAATCCTATTGAGACACATTAACTAGTGTGACAAAAGAGGAAAAATTGCAATAGGGTATAAATCACTTTGCATGTGAGAGAGATACGGAAGAGATATGAGTCATAAATGTACTTTATGCATTATGTAATTTTGGCTGAGAAAAATGCAGATTATGTTTTGGGACGTTTGTAAACCGTTACTTTGAAACCAGTTTCCACTTTGCTCCGTATTTAGCTTTACTACCCGTCTGTAGAACAGTATTTCCAGGTGTTGGTTCTGTTCTGGTGCTTTGCTGCACGTTTCAGTTGTTTTCCTGTTCCAGTGCGTTTAATTGAAACGAATCAGTTGCCTCCACAGCATCTCATCAGGTTCTACCAAAGCATATTAGCTGCGGGCAGTTAGTTTCCTTCTTGCACGTTTACATCGTCTCACGTCTTCGTATATTTTATGGTTCTGCTGTCTGGATTTCTGTTGGACTGTTTGGACCAAGGATCAGCATAAAACAGCGTCTCTTGCCAGTTTCTCATCTTAAAACCGTTTAAAAAACAATTCAGCTTAATATTTAATCACTTATAAAATGTGTTAAAGAACCAGAGTTGATGTCCATTTTAGCAATAAAAATTTGACCTCTAAAATACGCAGATCCACCAGATTTCCACAAAGCACCTGCCGAAATTTTCCGTTTAGATCTTGTTCCTATCATATAAAACTCCTTATTCGTCTGTTTTGTGTTTATGACCACATAAATCCAAGGTCCAAGTGATCTCAGTTTTGTTTGTTTTAGTTTGACATTGCAATAAATTAAAAAAAAGAAAAAAGAAAAGAAAACAAAAACTGTATTTCTTATTGTATGATAAGATTCCTTTATTTGATTCGTCTTCCAGCCTCCTGCCAATGTCCACGCTTCAGCCTGACAAGTTGACCTCCATCAGCATTTATCAAAAACCAGGAGAAAATGAAACTGCCTAAAAGCCTCGAGCGTCAAACAGAAACTTTGGAGCGAAACTGTTAACTGATGCAATATTTTGAGTCGTGTTTGGGACTTTCCTGTGTATGATGCTGGAAAGTCCCCTGTTACATTTATACAATATTGTCATTTCAAAACAGAACAAACAGAAGGCTATTTACAGAGGGGGAAAAAAGACAAGTTCAGGTAAAATAAAACTAGTTTAACCCTCACCGATCAGATGTCACTGCAGTGAAATGCAACATAGGTTTTAAACTTATAAGATAACTTGACGTCTTTCACCATTATTCCACTAAGTCTTGGTGGAAGGTGTAACAAATTGCTCCGGACTGCAAAAGATATATTCATATTTCCCAGATTGAGCATGTACAGCACGCTGCTAAGGTATAGGACATAAATAGGATAGTGAGTTTCGACAGGGAAGAAACACAGTACAGCTTAGAAATCGAAAACTTCTCGGTTCCACTTGTTTTTGCTCTTCCCTGAGGAAACACAACCAGCTGAAAGACTTTTGTGGAACGGCTCGACCAGCTTTAAACAAGAATAGAAACAAGAATAGTTTCAGCAAATTCGCCATTGCAAAATAGATCAAGCTCAGGCAGATTGGATGAAGAGCATCTGTGGAGAGAGATTTTCTTCAAAGACTGTGACAGATTCTCCACTAACTGTTTGGATGCTGTGTTAATTTGGTGTTTTGCATGTTGGCGTAAACATAAAGCTTTGGTTTAATCTGACCAGAGCACCAACCAGAGTATGACTTGTGCCAGGCTGCAGACCAGATCTATTGTGTTTTTGTTTTGTTTTTTTCTTTGTTTTTGGCCCAATTTTTGTTCAAAACATTTGTGGTTATAATAAACACAATTTGGAGGATGAGAAATTGTCCCAGTAATTATCCTGATACATGATAATATTGCTGTTTTGAGACTTTTTTTCCCCCCCAAGTAATGTATTGATAATGGTATAATGATGCCAGTTTGCTCTCTCAAAGACCAGGAACTGGGAGCAGGGAGACATTTTAAATATCCAAAATAAAACGCAACAACTGAACACACGACCAAAACCATAAATAAAATAGATTATTATGAAGTCTCTGCAACCAAAATGTCCCTTCAAAAAAATATTACCCATCAGAATGAAAGTTATTGAGCTCATTTTAATTTATCCTGTGATTCACTGATTAGTTGATTAATGAAGGCTTAGTTGTAGGGCATGTGATCAATAGACATGTGATCAATATCAATAGATCTGGTAGAATAGTCAATATTCAATCTGTAGAATATTGACTGGACCGCACAGCATTCTGGGAGATGTAGGCAGAGAAAAGGCTTTAGCTGCTCAACTGCTCACAGCGAGTAAGACACGTTGGGTGACATCAACCAACTCACTAAACTATTTGGTTACCTAGCAACAACCTGCTGAGGAACTTGTGCAGTGGCAGTTTCCAGTTTCGCCACTGTGCCTCAAAACTGCTTAAAAACCCCCCAAACAAACTGGGTGGAGTGGAAACTGTGAATAAAACAGGCCCAGTTTGGCAGAATTTCAGATATTTGAAATACAAAAAAAGCGTTAATAATTATAAATATGGACTGATATGATATGATATGATATGATATGATATGATATGATATCGTGATTTTTGAGGCATTGAGGTTTTTGAGCCATATCCATTTTGTCCTTCCTGTGACAAAATCTGATAAAAATCATTTCAGCATAAAAAAAAAAACACCTCCCCGCCCCACCCCACCACCCCAGTCCCTCTAAAATATGTTTCAGTCATTTTTGCACACTGTAAATGATTATTGCATATTATTTCCACACAGTCCTACCTGTACAGTTCACTCCAGGGTCGCCATCCACGTATTCTCGTTGGCAGACGCACTGGTAAGAGCCCAGCGTGTTGCTGCAGCGTGCCTGAGCAGAGCACCGATGCAGGGCAGGGTGCACACACTCATCCACATCTGCCGTGAGGAGAGGGAGCAGACAGGGGGGGCAATTTAAAGCTCTCAGAAATACGGAAATATGGTGTTAAGAAGCGAAGTGACAAATCAAAGAATGCAGCTATCAGAGTTAATCACAACGTTCGACTTAGGCCGGCTTCATATGTCATCCTTGTGTCTTTAATTCAAAGGCTAAGTCGGGCTGATGCATCTAAAAATAAAGACTATTGTGACACTGAGCTGAAGTGGTGATTTCAGAGGAGAAAAAGTCATTATCTTTAACAGAATCTTAAATCGCATGACGGCGACCAGTTTCATGTCTTTTTTGTGAAAATAAGACAGCAAATGTGATTTATGATTAATATCAGAGCGCGCTCGCGTGTGCCTGTGCTGTGTGTGCGTGGGCGCGCGTGTGTGTGTGTGTGTGTGTGCGCACGCAGACGCTTTGGTGTTATTTTCCGCTATTGCAGGAAACATCCCACAGAAGACTGTCGCTCAAACAGAAGTGGTGGGAGAAAGGAAACCGTGGTGCGGCTGAGTCATTTTTTCCTGAACACCGTGTTCTCTGCCTCGTGAATCATTCTCAAAACTCGGCGAGAATGTCATTTCTCTGTAGGAAGGAGGGGTGGGGGTGCGGGGGGAGACAGAAAGAAAAAGAAACCGCCTCAAGTATCTTCGCAGAGAGCCCAGTGCCGCCGAGTCACTTCACCTCGCACCGTTACAGATGACACCTCCGGTATGTGTTCGAGAAGCAGGTGCAGCTTCGACGAAGCGCCGCGCAGCGACAGAGACGAGTTGCTCCGGAGGAGCAGAGACGTGGACGCTCTGTAGGGATGGACAGGCCGAGAGCTCAGATAGAAGACGGAGACCTCAGAGTCCAGAGCGCCGGTTATCTTTGGAGAGAAATGGAAACGTTTATGCTCGGAACGAAAGGCGTTATTAAATCAGAAGATACAATTCATCACCATTTAGAGGTTATCCATGTGTTAAAGCTGCAGAGAGTAACTTTTGTTTTAAAAAAAACATATATAAATATATATTTAATGTCTATCACTACAAGAGAGGAAGAATGGAATGGGGAGGAGTAGGGTGGGCAGCAGGCACACGGGCATGATTGACAGCGCTAAGACCCTCCTCCTGGCTCTGATTGGTTGTTTCCAGTAAGAAGGCAGAGAAGCTTGATTTATTTATATTTTGTTTTAAACAGGTTATCTGTCTTATGTCATGCTGTGTCACGACAAAGTGACAATTTCAACTTTTATGACAAAAAATTATTTTTTTTGTAAAAGTTTCCTACTGCAGCTTTAAAAAAGATGGAAAAGATTGGCTGGCCTTACAGTGCCTTGCAAAGTATGCATTCCCTTTGAACAAAATTTACTGCATCCTATTAAAATTTTACAAAACGCAAAACACAAAGTCTATCCTTAAAAGTAACTGAGAATCTGCAACAATTCCTGAGAATCTTTTTTTACTTGGTGTTTCATTTCCCCTGAATTAATAGGTATTTTTTTATTTATACTGGTCAGATAAAATCCTAACAACGTCCACTGGAAGATGGGTGGTTGTAACGTGACAAAGTTTGGTTACATTCAATGGAATTTTTTTTTTTTTTTTTTTTTTTTTTGCAAGACACTGTATATATTACTCGTAATCCTGGCAAGAATGATTTAATAAAATTAGGAGACGTTTTACCATTGCTTGCAATAATCTGGTGAGACTCAAAAGGCCATTTTCCTGGGACAACAGTTGCTGGTAATCCACCTTCACTGTCACCGTTGTGTTCCAGAAGCTTCCTCGAAACCCCACTTCCTGTTCTGATCCTAAAAGTACAGTTCAGATTATCAATTTCAGCAAAACTGAATAATAATAAAAAAAAAATAATAATAATAATTCCCAAATCTGTGTTGGTCTGGAGAATGTATTAATTAACATAGAGACAATCCTGCAGAGGCAACTGCTGACATCTGTAATCTACAAGTCAACCCTTTAACCCACAAACCTCAATGGACTGAAGGCACGTTGAAGTAAGAGTGGGCTGAGTTTCCACCGGAGTGACATCAGAGGCCACCGGGGTCACATTGCGGGCAGTTCTTTAAGGTTGTTGCTGCTAAAGTTGGTGTTTCCAACCCAGCTGTGTTCAGATAAATAAACGTCTTAAACTAATAAAGTCACATTTATTTTCTACCAGGATTAGATTCCCGGTAGAAGTGAATATGGAATATTACTGGGTTTTTTCAGATCCTGGAGGAGTATAGGGGCCAAAAACACTAAAAATGTTTGTTCTTCCAGATTTTATTGCCTATAGAGTTCTCACCCTTTTCCCATCTTTATATCATTCCTCTATATCTTCCTTCTTTGTGTTTTTCACCGTTTCTTCCTTTTTTTCATTTTGTTTAAGGTTTCTTTCTTTCCTTCCTTTCTTGTGTTCTTCTCTTTTATATTTTGCTGTTACCTTACCTTTTTTATTTCTTACTTCCTTTCTTCTTCCTGTCCTTCTGCCCTTTCTCTCCATGTTTCTTTCTGATCTTCTTTGGGTTTCTATTTTCTTTTCGTCTTCCTACCTAAAGCCTTTCCGTGAATCCACGGAGTATGAAAAAGCGAGACTTTTCAAAAGGAAATTTGGGGAAACAAAACGACTTCAGTTATAAAACCATATAAAACTGTTGATAAAGATTTAGCTAAGATTATTGTTGCCAACAATATACTTTAACTAACAGTTTATCTAGGCTGTCTTGTTAGATGACATTACTTAGACTCATCTCTGCTACTCGTGGCTTCACTTGAACCTGAAACTCTTTAAAGAAGAAGAAAAGGGAAAAAAACACACAACAAACAACATAATTCACAGAGCACACCATCTCTACCATTTTTTAAATAACAGCACAAACAGGAGGAGCACTAACTTGTCGGATCGCTGCAGAGGAACCGGCCGCTTCTCTGGCAGCACTTCTGCCAGCCTGGACAGTCCAAATCAAACCCGCAGTCCACAGAGCTGGGAGACGGTCCATCTGCAGTTGGACAGGATCCTGGCTTGGCGGCGAACTCGTCACTCCTGTTCACAGCTTCATTCAGAAGGAAAATGACACGTTGCAGGCCGCATATTAGCGGCGAGTTATTTGTGGCGCTGCACTTTCTGCTCGCCCATCTGGTGTCTTGCACACAGCACCACACGCTGAAAGGGCAGCCTGACTGCAGAGCCGGGCTCCCGGAGCAGGACACCACATCATCAGATTCATCAGACAGACAGAAGGATTTACCCTTTTTTTTTTTTTTTTTTTTTTTTTTTTGAAAATCGGTAAATGGCCGTAGAAACCATAATAGCGCCAAACCAAATCAGGAATAGGAAAAGTATTGTATTAACCACCGCGCCTGACCGGCCA